>CM075348.1:41740823-41757508 GCA_037693485.1 Kitagawia praeruptora | reverse complement strand
AAATGTGTCCTTAGGGCTTACTTTTAGCCCATATCATTAGTTATTAAAAAAAAAGGTAACATGTTTAACTTGAAAAAGTGGATTGATTAGTAAAGTAAAAATTTTAGTTAAATAAAATATAAAAGATTATTTTTAAATGGTAACCCGTGATATAATTGGAAAAGGAGATATTTTAGTTAGAGAAAAGATAATTTGAATGAAAAAATTAATTAATTAGTTAATAGTAATTATAATATGCTTTTTAGTTAGATAACATATATAATATATTATATTTTACCTGAAAAAGGAAACTGCTTAGTTATTAAAAAGAAAAGAAAAGGTAACATGTTTAACCTGAAAAAGTAAATAAATTGATTAAATTTTAGTTAAATAAAATATAAAAGAAGATTTTTAAATGGTAACCCATGATATAATTGGAAAAAGAGATATTTTAGTTAGAGAAAAGAGAAAAGATAATTTGAATAAAAAAATTCATTAATTAGTAATATGCTTTTTAGTTAGATAACATATAGAAGATATTATATTTTACCTGAAAAAGGAAACTGCTTAGTTATTAAAAAGAAAAGAAAAGGTAACATGTTTAATCTGAAAAAGGAATTTGATTAGCAAAGCAAATATTTTAAAGGTAACATGTTTAACCTGAAAAAGGAAATTGATTAGTAAAGAAAAAAATTTAGTTAGATAAAATTTAAAAAAAGATTTTATTTGTAATTAAGTAAGGTTAAATAAGTAAAATCAATAGGTACCAACCAACCAACCAACCAAACTTTTAATGTTTCGGCTTTAATATAATAGAACTAGCTTATAACCCGTGCGATGCACGGATTTCTTTTGATATACAATAAATTTTATTTTATGTTACCATTACATTTTTAAATAATAATAATTAATATTTTATTTTAATTTTAACTTAAATTATTTAATAAAAAATTAATTAGTGATATGCATAGCTTAAAACTTATATTATAAAATTTTTAAATAAATATGTAGTTGATGGAATTCAAACCTTGAAATTTTAGTAAATTAATTTAATAATATAATATATCTAATCATTATATCTAACGATTCTGATTTTTTACTAAAAATCTAACGGTCATTATTCGTAGTATACAGATTTCTATTATATTTTGTTAGTGATTAGAAGATATAGTGTAATATTTTTGGGTATATATTAATTATTGCAAGATTATGATTTAAATTAAAAGTCAAAGTGTTTAAATTAGGAGAAAATATTACTGATTGGAAGATATAAATTTATAAAATTATAATAAAATTTTATTATGTTATAAATAAAATTTATTGATCTGGTGTTTATTTTATTATTTTATAAATTTTATTCAATATTACAATTATGTAATCATTATTTTTAATGACTTTTTAATTTTAATTCAATATAATTTAATATACTCATGTTTACGAATTATACTAATGTTTCCTTGTTATAAATAACGTATATGGATTTTTAATATATTTTATTAAATAATTGAAAAATATGGTGTGATAATATTAGTTTTAAATCAAAAAGGTAATGTGTTTTAATACGAAAGGAAATATTAATGATTGAAAGATATGATACGATTGATGTTTTCAGTTGTTTATAAAAGGTAATATCTTCAATTAAAGTAAATGCGAAAAAGGCAATCGACTAATTAACATTAATTATTTTATGTTATTATTTATTTTAGCTGTTTTAATAGTATAAATATCGAATATATATTTTTTTTTTTGAAGAGCGATAAATAGCTTATCATTAAAACACCACAAAGGTCCATAGCCACTAATGGGCTTTACAACAAAATATTAAAGCATCAGAAAATAAAACATGTTACCCAGCAACCCAATAACTAGACCCAACCCATTACTAGACCAAAAGAAACTAAATAACTTAATACTAAAAGACATTAAAATAACCAGATCGATTCATTACCCCAGGCTGATTACGGCGCTACTGCATCCCATTTCCCACATCATCTTCATCTTCCACCTGAGCTGCTAAACCCACTACAATGACATTATCAGCAAACTCCATTATATCATCATCATCCGCTGCGTCCCCCGGAAAGACCATGCCTGCTGCAACACCTTGAACACCTTCATCTTGAATGCCATCTCCAGCTTGAAAGCCATCTCCCAAAGCATTGACACCCTGGTCATTAACAATCAGAGGATCGAAAACATCCCCTCCACCAGCCATCTCTGCATTAAGTTCTTCCTCCCTAACGATTTCATACTGAGGGCCAACCTCACCTAGTCCCATATCCAGACTTCACAACTCCTTAATTCTACCAAATGGTCTAAGAATACGAACCATCTTTTTCCAGTTATCTGCTCCATGCCTAGCTACATAGTTTGCCAATAGATTATCTTCAGGATCAACCAACCTGATTTCCGACACATAATTCTTGTCTGCCCTCCTCTGATTCAGTTGTTGCACTATTCGAGCATGTTCTAATGGAGCTCCCAACACAGTTGAATGACGCCAATCCCAATAAGCATCCAGATGGTCTGATTCCAAAATAATGTTCCTATAGTTCATGTCGTATGCAACTTTCAATCCTTCCATGAAGGCATTGTATTCATTCTCCCTTCTGTTAGTCTTGCAAAGTGAACCACCCAAAAGTCTGAGTATGACACCCTTGCTGTTACGACAAACCACTCCAATACCAGATTGGTTGCCATTAACCAAAGGCTCCTCGATGAAAAAAGCATGCACATTGATCTTAATGGTGCCCCTTGGAGGCATGATCCAACGAGCATTGACATTCACATTCCCCTCCTCCATAGATACTATTACTAACTTGAAATATTTAAAAAGGATGAAAAGATGAAAACCAACTGATGGTAACTCTGTACAGTAAAGGCCCTTATAAATAGTGGTGAGAGGCTAACCCCTAGTTATTACCCTAGGAGACGATTCATTACACAATGCCACTACAATCCTATTAACTCCTAATTATCTAAATAATTAACCAGATATGTCCTGATTAAAACTAAAAATTGAGTGGGTTGGACTCATCTTGGGCTTCAGAAAAAAAAAAACCTAATCCACTACAGCCTTGGTGATTACTAACATGCTTTGCCTAGCTCCTTTCTTGGCTAATAAATCAGCTTCCCCATTCAAAAGTCTGCTGATTAATTTCAAGTCTATTCTAAGACTTTGAAAATCACCTAAAATAGTAGAGTCTATACTAACTAACCACCCTGCTTTTAATCTTGAAATAAATTCAACTAACTGAGCATTGTCTGAGTAAATCATCATGCTACTGGTACACAACTGATTTTCCTTGAAGATTTTTAACAGAAACCTCAAGGCCTCCATTTCAGTTTGGTAAGCATCAATTGCCACCACTGGACCAGCAAAACTCAAACACAACTTACCTGTTGCTTCTTTGATCACACCTCCAATTCCTGCCACCACATTGCCATTGGATGCCTTGTTCCAACTACCATCTATGAAAGCTGTATAGCAGCAGCCATTATCCAGTAGTTTCTTCTTTAGTAGCCACCTACTATTAACAACAGTACCTGAAGGGTTAATATCCCACCAAACCATTGAATCATGCTGGATCAAATTTGCAGCTAGGTTCCATTGAGAAGTCCTTCTCTTAATAATTATCATAAGGCTTTCTATGGTTGTCAATTGATTGTTAAAGATGCAGTGATTTCTGTCCAACCATAATGACCACAAAATTGCTCCCAATGTAACCCTCCACACCTCTTTCATGAGTTCATCCTTGAATGTTGAAACGGAATTCCACATCTTATCTAAACTATCAAATTCAATGCTGGAGGTAAAATTCCACCAAGATAGTACCTTATCCCATATTTCTTTTGCAAAGTGGCATTGCCAAAAAATATGACCCATATTCTCTTCGTTACTGCACCTATGGCAGATAGATGAGCTCAAAAAATCTCCCAATCTGTGGCGAAGAAATACCTTGGAAGGAATGATTAGTTTATGAACTTTCCACAAAAAAATTTGGACTTTGGGTGGTACCTTTAATTTCCAAATGAAACTCCACTTCACCCTATCCCCTTGATTGTTAAGTCTCATACCCAACACTCCTTCTTTGACAGTATACATACCACCACTAGGTAACCATATCAGTGAGTCTTGGAAGGGTTTCAAGGATAGCTTCTTTATTACCTCATTAAGCTCAATCACCATTTCTATCTCCCACGCCCTCAGGTCTCTCTTCCAGAAGAATGTTCCATGATGATCGTAACAATCCCATAAGTCATAAAAACAGCTGACAACAATATTATCCCATAATGTAAGTGAATAAAGTTTCTCAAAACGCATTTTCAATGGCTTGTTTTCAAACCATGTATCCTCCCAGAACAGAGCAGAATTCCCATTATTCACCTTCCATCTAAATATAGATTGATGAAACAGTCCTCTGGATGTATCAGACTCATCTATACTGGCCACATCTTTCAGAATCGAAGAGACCTTCTTACCCTGAATCCAAACACTTAAGTGTTGGCCATCCTTGCAGTTGTACATATTTTTTACCCAAACATTCCATTTTCTATTCCTCTCAGAATGCCATCTAGATATCCATTTACCAAGTAAAGCTATATTTCTAATATGCAGGGGAACTAAACCCAGTCCCCCTTCTTTTCTTGGTTTACAAATGTTATCCCATGATGCCAGATGAAGTTTCCTTTGCCTTGGTACCTGGTTATACCCATGACCCCAAAAAAAGTTCCTTCTCAGGGCCTCCAGTTGCTTGCATATCCCCTTAGGTACTAAGTGCAAATTGAACCAATAAACAGGTAGACTATCCATTGTAGACTTGATAAGGCATAGTCTACCTGCTTCATTGAGTGCCTCCATCTTCCATGAAGCCAATTTATTCTTAACCTTACTTATCAATGGCTTCCAAAACACTTTCTTCTTACAGGATACCCCTAATTGAGCTCCAAGGTAATTCAAAGGCCATTTGCCAACCCCACACCCTAGTAATTCAGCTCCCTTATGAAGTATACTCTCATCTCTGGAGCAAGAGTATAACTTACTTTTTTGGAAATTAATCTTCAATCCAGATAATAACTGAAAGCATTGTAACACTCTTTTAACTCCCAAAACTGATCCCAAATCATCATTTAAAAAAATAATGGTATCGTCTGCATATTGCTGATGAGATAAAAGATCAGAGCTAGAAGAAATATGAAGGCTTTTGAAAATCCCTACCTCTTCTGCCTTGATTAGCATTGAACTTAGAACTGATGCCACAATGTTGAATAAAAGAGGAGATAGAGGGTCTCCTTGCCTCATTCCATTGGAGGGTTTGAATTCATGGGTAGGAGATCCATTCACCAATACTGATATTCTAATAGTGTTCAAGAAGCCCTCCACCCACTTAATCCACCTCTCACCAAAACCCAAACTTCTCATAGTATTAATAAGAAATCCCCAGTGAACTGTGTCAAAAGCTTTCTCAAAGTCAAGTTTCAGTATAAAACCTCCCACTTTCTTTGACTTAAGCAAATGCACAATCTCATTTACTACTATTATACTTTCAGATGAACATCTACCCTTCAAGAAACCTGACTGATAATCCCCTACCAATTTCTCCATTACCAAATTGAGCCTAGTAGCTAGGATCTTAGTCAGTAATTTAGCAGAACTATTGATCAGGCTAATGGGTCTATAATCATGGACTGACTGAGGGATAGTAACCTTGGGAATCAATGCAATAAAGGAAGAGTTCATACCTTTGGGAAGAGTAGACCTCTCAGTAAATGTTTTGAAACATTCCATAACCTTACCCCTCACATTGCTCCACAAAAATTTCAGACATCTATTGTTAATACCATCTGGGCCAGGAGCTTTGTCATTATCAACACTTTTCAAAGATGAATCTAGTTCATCAAAAGAGATATCACCTTGTAGTAAATCAGCTTCTGATAGAGTCAATTTTTTCTTAATTAAGTTCCCCAGGCCAAGGATCCTATTCCCACCATTTCTGTTGAAGATCTTATTAAAATGAGAGTAAAAAGCTGCCCTAATATCCATGGGAGAATCAAGCCATTCATTATTATGAAGAATCTTAGAAATATTATCTCTCTTTCTTCTTTTCTGAATTGATTGATGAAAAAATCTGGTATTCCTATCCCCCTGTTGCAACCAATTAACTCTAGATTTCTGCAAAAGCATTGAATGCCTCTTGTCATAGCAAATACCCAGCTCCTCTTTACATTGGAGAACTTCAGAACCCCTTGCATTCTTAGAATCCAACAAATCCAGTTTATTTTCTAACAATTTGATTCTAAGCTCCAATTCACCCTTAGCACTCATACCCCAATTTTTCATAACCCCCTTAACACCTTTAAGAATAGATTGGAGGTTATCTTGAGCCATGTTCACACTATCCCTCCAAAAAATTTTCAGTGAATTATTCAGTGAATCTTCCTGCAACCACCAGTTAAAAACCCTGAAAGGTTTTGGGCCCCAATTCATCTCATCATTATGTAGCAGTAATGCCTTGTGATCAGAGTGCTTTCTACAAGTAGTTTCAATAATCCAACTACCACTACTGGACCATACATCATTAATCAAACCTCTATCCAACCTACTGCTCTTACCATTAGCTCCAAACCAGGTGAAAACAGAATTCTTGATGTCCACATCAAGTAAATTACTTGTTTTAATGAAATTGTCAAAACCCACTGAGTCCCTTTTATTATATTCACAATTCATTCTTTCAAATTCATATCTTACACAATTAAAATCTCCCACTATGCACACAGCCTCCTCAGATGTAATGAATACTATGTCCTTTAGTACCTTCCAAAGAGATTTTTTCTCCTTCTCACTAAGAGGACTGTATACATTAATAATGTGTAAAAATTCCTTAGTGGACAAATACTGAAATTGAGTCCAAATCCAATTCCTTTCTTGAGCAAAATTGACACACTTAAATAATCCAGTGTCCCATGAGCTTACTAGTCCTCCTGAAAAACCAATTGAGCACTGAACAGCCCAACCATGATTGTCATTTTCCCACAGAGAATTACTCATAATATCATCCCATACCACACATTTGGTCTCTTGAATACAAATAATGTTAGGCTGCTTATTGATGATTAGATCCCTAACATTTCTTCTTGCCAATCCCCTATTAATTCCTCTACAATTCCATGATAATATTCTTGTGTCTTTCATTTAATGATGAAAAGAGACTACATGACAACATTATAACCTATAACCTATAGATTACCTTCATCTATCTGAGAGGCAATCAATTTTATTGCCTCTGCACCATTACCATGAATCACCAACCCCATCTCTTCAGCACATTTAACAATATGTGTAGCCTCCTGCAAGCTATCTTTAGGTACAATATCCTTTAAAGCTGCCTCAATATTCACCTTAGTTTGCTCCAATGAAATTTTACTTTTACATTTAAGTTTCCTCAAATTCTTCTTGCCCAAACCCAAATCAAATGGATTCTTTCTAACCCTGCCCTTCTTTCTAGGTCTACCAGCTGCACCTTTCATTTTAAGCTTACCCAAATTCTGACATAGGGTACCCTGGGAACTAATCCTTATCTCCCCCTCTGACACTCCAGATTCTGCTGTTACAAATGCCCCAGAGTTACTATTGCAGTCTTCATGACTCACAGTAGTAGTAGATTCATTAATATTTCTGACTACCAAATTATTTTCTAGTACCAAGGGGTTCGAATTGTCAGTGTCAATTGACACTTCCCTGTCAGTTAAAACACCATTATCCCCTTCTAAAATCGTTTCAGGAACCACTGAACCTGATAGCTTTGATCTCGAAAGCAGTATATCCTGCAAAGTTGAAACATCCTTCAACTGCTTTGAGTTGATATCTTCCTGGTCTGAGATCTCACTATTACCTAAATCCTTATCAGGGACCTGAGAGCTTTTATCATTCCTACTATGAACATCCTTTAAATCCCTTGAATTAATAGTACCCTGAACTGTTTTAGTATTATCAGCAAACTCCTTCCCAGATTCTTGATATGAATTATCGTTCCAGCTGTTAACTCCATCCTGCATTGGTAAGACTTTCCCAAATAGTAGTTTATGATCAACCACTTCCAAGAATCTTATATGAAAATGTTTTCCTTTGACCAATATCTTGAGTCTTTCCTCTATTCTATCCATTCGATTCGTAGAAATACATACCATGGGATTAAAGAAGTCATTTGAGTCATCTTTCTGATATGTCCATGAAAGCCATTCACCCAAATTCCTTACATAGGCTTTCATATTTTCTCCCAACCAGACATTCATAGGTAAACAAAAAGGTAACGTGTTTTAATTCGAAAGGAAATATTAATGATTGGAAGATATGATACGATGTGAAAAAAGGCATTCGACTAATTAGTAATTACCATTAATTATTTTATGTTATAATTTATTTTACTATTTTAATAGTATAGATATTAAATATTTTTTTTAATGAATGGTAAATAAGTAAATTCACTAAGAACCAAAAAACAGGTACCAAAACTTTTAATGTTTCGGCTTTTATATAATAGTAAGCTTAAAACCCGTGCGATGCACGGATTTCTTTTAATATTATATGAAATGCTTTATTAATTCGATTTACTTTTTTTAAAATATGAATTTTGGAGGTTTAAATTTTTAAATGAGATGATTTGATAATAATTATATAAATGTTAATTAGCAAAAAAAAATTTATAAATGTTATCCGTTATATTTCTATGAAAAGATGGATTTTAGTTAGAAAATATTGAAAAGATAATACATCTTAGTTCAAAAAGGTAATCGGTTAATTATAAGTACTTATAAAATTATAATTTTATTTTATTAAATAGAATGCTGTGATTTAACTGAAAAAAGTGAGGTGTTAGTTATAGAAAATTAAAAAGGAAACATGTTTTAGGTGAAAAAGGTAATTGATTAGTTTATAGTAATTATAATTCAATTATGTTATTTTTCTAAATAAAATTGCTCGTAAAGTTTTAAGAAAAGGAAAAATTAGTGTTGCCCGTGATATTTTAAAGAATAGAGATATTTTAGTTAGAAAATATAGAAAAGATGATAAATTTTAGCTTAAACTTAATCGGTTAATTATTAACATTATAATATTGTTATTTTATTTTATTAAATAGAACCGTCCGTGATATAATTGAAAAAAGATTGATTTTATTTAGAGAAAATAGAAAATGTAATGTGAAAATTAAAAAGATGACATGTTTTAGGTGAAAAAGGTAATTGATTAGTTTATAATAATTATAATTTAATTTATGTTATTTCACTAAATTAAATTGTTCGTAATGTCTTTAGATTGTGAGAAATTAATGTTGCCCATGATATTTCTAGAAAAAAGGAATTTGAATTATAAAATATGGAAAATATGATACGTTTTAGGTGAAAAAGGTATTCAAAAAGGTAATCGTTTAATTATAAGTACTTATAAAATTATAATTTAGAATGTCGTGATTTAACTGAAAAAAGTGAGGTGTTAGTTAGAGAAAATTAAAAAAGAAACTTGTTTTAGGTGGAAAAGGTAATTAATTAGTTTATAGTAATTATAATTTAATTTATGTTATTTCACTAAATTAAACTAGCATAATAACCCGTGCGAGGCACGGGTCATCTTCTAGCAATCGATACAAATTTGTGCATTTTTACGATTTAAAGGATATTTTTTAGTACAATTGCACATTTTCTGTTCATACATATTATAATGAGAAAAAG
Organism: Kitagawia praeruptora; assembly: GCA_037693485.1. Taxonomy (NCBI): domain Eukaryota; kingdom Viridiplantae; phylum Streptophyta; class Magnoliopsida; order Apiales; family Apiaceae; genus Kitagawia; species Kitagawia praeruptora. Next base: position 41,747,803 of record CM075348.1, on the reverse strand, counting down.
GACCCTGAGATCTATCTCAGGGAACTTTTCCTAAGATTTATGCAAAATATCCTTTAAATCATGCTGGGCCCGCAGGGCTAATTAAAAATCTCTGAATTTACTAAAATACCCACCCCATTTTTATATATAAAAATTAAACATCTCAGGGAACTTACCTGAGATATATCTCAGGCTCCCTACTCTCTATTATAATATCACTACTTTAATTTATGGATCATTTTATTTATGCATAAATCATGTGAGCACTAAAAAGAGGATGTTTTGTAGCATATAAATATATTGTAGAGGCTATAACATATTTCTTTTAGAGCAATGATAAAAAGGTATACTATCAATATGAATAATACTCATCATATAATATTTTCCAAATAAAATCTGTACACTCCTTAATATGTATTTCTTTAAATATCTCGCTAAGATATAAGTCACTCTATTTCCTTCTCTTCGAGTAAATTTCTTAATTAACTTATTTTCTCCGATAATATTGTCAACACAGAAAGATCTTCACCTACATTATTCAGATTTTCAATATTCTAAAAGGTGTCACCTTTTAAAATTAACATTTATTAAATTAAAAAATCAAATAAATTGAAGGGTTTCAACAATCGACATAGCTTCCACGATTTTTGGAAAAACTTGTTAGCACAAAATTACGCAAGCGCACGTAGTCACAAGTAATATAATTTAAGTTCGTTCCGCAGAGATCTGGTTAAGTTTTAATCAGAAGATATGCCTATGCAACAATGTATGGTTTTAATTCACTGCTAAGAAAAATAACAAATTGGGGTTTAATTATCTAATTTAACTAAGATGCAAATTATAAAACTAAGGATTAATCAGCTAAGAGAATTTAATCGAATTACTTATATGAGAATAAACATGGGATCCTAACTTCATTAAATACTTCCCTTAGATCTGACGCCTTTAATCACTATATGCAATGGTTTTGATATTTGATTGGATAACACGAAACAAGTATACGCTACCTGTCAGCATACGCATACCAAACTAAACATACATCCACAAAAGAGATAGAAGATGAATAGACACCAATTATGCTTAGACCCTATATGTCTATAGAATTTGAAAACATAACGGTTGAAGAACAAGTTATCCATAATGATCACATAAGGTAGTATAAGTATTTTCATCTCACATCACGAATCATATTGATAAACAATTATGAACCTATGCTAGCATGGCAAGTTCTAAATCTCAAGATCCACTTTCACTTCACAAGAGATTAACAATTTAGATGTTCGCGACGCATCTATTTATTAAGCATAACCATACGAGGATATCAATTATACACCACACAGATCTTTAAAGCATCAATATACTAAGTTCCGTAAATAACTCCGTTATAATCCCATGACAACGATTAGCCCATAATTGAACCGTTCATCGTCATGGGATTTGATGAAAGCATGATAAATAACAAGATATGGAAGAAAGAAGCAATAATATTATAAAAATAAAGAGTTGAGAAAACAAATCTATAATCCAACGTATACAAAAGATGAAGTAGATCTAGATCCGTGCTTGTCACCGAGCGTTGAATCCTTCTCTCCTTTTCTCCCTTGCAGATCTAAGCTATGTTACAATAATAAAACTGATGATGATTACAATGCTAGGATGTGTTTATATAGGCTCTATAATTCTTGCCCAGCAAGAAATTGCCTTCTATTACAATTAGAATTCAATTAAGGTACTAAAAACTGCCGGAAATACAATTAGAACTTGAAAAGGGCAAAACAGTAATTTCCCTGCTCCCAACAGTCTGCTTGTCGTGCTGTCTGCTCTCACCACGCGCAGCCTGCTCGTGCAACACCTGTTCCATGTTGTAGAAAATCTCCCAAGCTTCGCGTGGGCAGTAAGATCGCTGAAAACGGACTTATAGAACTCCAGATATGGCCAAAATAGTGTAGACTGCGCAACCGTCCCAGAAAATCCGAATTTTAATTAATTAATCCTCAAAACACGATAGAAGCATCACCTTAATCGACATTCTTGCAAGCCTGCACATCTACACAAAACACATCAAAACTATAACAAACTTGAGTCCAAAATAATCAATTTAAGCCGATATGGAATGCTCCAAGTGGATATAAAATCCACTTATCAAATATCGTCTCTTTAATTTCATTGAAAACTTAGCAATAAACTTAATTCAACGTTTTTTCTTTCTTTCAGAAAGCAGGCTTCATCATAGTTAGTTTTGTATGAAAAAAGGTAGAAGTAATTTACCTGATTTGATTCGAAAATAAGTTTAAACTTAATACAATTCTTGTCCTAAACCTCAAAATATTGCTTTAAAAGATCAACAGCTATACCCACATTATTCTTAGATTTTGAGATTTGTTTAACAATTTTGATAATCTTTCTATCATTAAAATAGTAAGAATAGCAGTCATAATTAAAGTATTAAAAAATTTAGAGTCATTCTATCATAATAAGATTGTAGGTATAATCAAAAGTATTCAAAAATTTGTATGTCTTACATACAAAATCAAAGGACTTGGCATAGTTTATAAATACATTAAACCACTACTTTTCTAAATTTAATGGAATAATTAAGATGATATAACACAATTTGACTAATTTGCATAATGTGTACAAAGTTATGTTACATGTAGAAAGCGTATAATAATTTATACTTGGAGTAATTTTGTGTCTTAATGTTTTCGCCGAATAAAATAAAGAACGGAATTTAAGAGAACATAAAGTTCAAAAAATAGGTGTGTTTCTTTTTAACTTTCCTTAAAACTTTCCATCCACATAATTCAAATTCTAAAGTGAAATTGTTCAATATTTTATCAAAATTAGTCTATTTCTACTAAAAAAATCCAGTATACGCATGTTAGTGAAGAATTAATTTCTTGATTTCATCCTTTTCTCTTCAAATATAAACTCGAGAATCTAGTTTAAGTGTCAGTCGCACAATGATGACATATTTATTCGTATATCAGTTATATTTTGAAATTCTTAGTACCACAAGAAATGGAAAATTTATCTACACAATGATGAAAGCAGTTGAGGTGATTTATAATCAATATGCGAAAAACATTACATATTCTAATCTTTTTAGGCATACAGTTTGAAAAAATTTGAAGTATATAATATAATTGATAGATCCTAATATTTTGTCTACTTGAATGTTATGCAAAATCCTATGTTCTAAAATATCGACCTTTATTAAATTGACTTTGGATTTTAATCTAATCCTAGTTTTATACAATTATCAAAACTTTTGAATATTTATTATCAACCCAAGTTTCTATGAGTGTATTATCTCACATTTTAATCGATCTAAATATGAAGTAATCCTAATATTTGATATATAATTTATGATCCTACTTTTGAAGAAAGTTCTTTTTAAATTGACTATTTGATTTATTTAATTTATTTTTTTATACTATCTATTATATTTCAAAATCTTATTTTTTATTTATAAATGTTTAATTTGATAATTATCATAGATGTCAAGTAAACATGTTATCAATTCATGTTATATGACATTGATTATTGTCTAATTTTAAAATAATTTTAACTCTGATTTTATTATTTTTTTTAAAAAAAATTAATAAATAAATAGGTAAATTATTTGTAATACGTTATTTATGTCATATAAATTTATATATCATGTTTTATGTATTAAATATCTAAGTAATTCAAATCAAGTATAAAAAGGAAAACACTATTATGTAAAGATATAAAATATATATTTCAGTTAACATTATACGTAAGAAACATTTATTTAAGTAAAAAAAAGATAAATGTACATCACACATGATACTGTTATCAAAATTTGATATAAAAAATCTATAAAATTGGTTGTATACATAATCATATATGATTTTTTTGATAATGAAAATACAAAATTTTATAAACAATATAAGTTATCATTAACATATTTACTCAAAAATAAATTAACAGGAAAAAAAGAAAAAGGGAGAGACCAGGTTTATGTAATATGTTTTTTAGTTCAAGTTCAAAAACTTATGTAGCTCAATGGTTATAAGGACAAGTTTATTTGGAGAGTATATGGGTTCAATTCCTTAAAAGAACATAATTTACTTAAATTTTTTCTTTGAATAAGAAAACAGTGGCATCTTCATGTAATTTTCTAATATCTAAGGGCAAAATTGTAATTTCATAGGGGGTTTATTGGCTCAAAATGCCCTTCATAGGGGGTTTATTGGCTCAAAATGCCCTTATAATATCACTATGTTCTCCTATTATATATATATAAATGGATTGTTTGTAGTGTTTTTAGATATTGAGAAATTAATGTTGCCCATGATATTTCTAGAAAAAAGGAATTTGAATTATAAAATACGGAAAAGATGATATGTTTTGGTTGAAAAGGGTAATTGATAATTATTAGTATTATAATATTATTATTTATTAAATAGAACCCCGTGATATATTTGTAAAAAAAAAATATTTTAGTTAAAGAGATATTTTAGTTATAGAATAGAGAAAAGGTAACATGTTTTGGCTAAAAAAGTTAATTGATTGGTTAATAGTAATTATAATATAATTATGTTATTTTCAAAATTGCTTGTTGTGTTCATAAGAAAGGAGAAATTTTAGTTAGATAAAATAATAAAGATATTGTGCTTTACCTGAAAAGGGAAATTAATTAGTTAGTGACAAATAGAAAAGGTAATATGTTTAATATGAAAAAGGAAATTATGTATTTAGTTAATAGTTAAGTAAGGGTAATTAGGTAAATTCAATATAAAATATGGAAAATATGATACGTTTTAGGTGAAAAAGGTATTCAAAAAGGTAATCGTTTAATTATAAGTACTTATAAAATTATAATTTAGAATGTCGTGATTTAACTGAAAAAAGTGAGGTGTTAGTTAGAAAATTAAAAAAGAAACATGTTTTAGGTGGAAAAGGTAATTAATTAGTTTATAGTAATTATAATTTAATTTATGTTATTTCACTAAATTAAATTGTTTGTAGTGTTTTTAGATATTGAGAAATTAATGTTGCCCATGATATTTCTAGAAAAAAGGAATTTGAATTATAAAATACGGAAAAGATGATATGTTTTAGTTGAAAAGGGTAATTGATAATTATTAGTATTATAATATTATTATTTATTAAATAGAACCCCGTGATATATTTGTAAAAAAAAATATTTTAGTTAAAGAGATATTTTAGTTATAGAATAGAGAAAATGTAACATGTTTTGGTTAAAAAAGGTAATTGATTGGTTAATAGTAATTATAATATAATTATGTTATTTTCAAAATTGCTTGTAGTGTTTATAAGAAAGGAGAAATTTTAGTTAGATAAAATAATAAAGATATTGTGCTTTACCTGAAAAGGAAAATTAATTAGTTAGTGACAAATAGAAAAGGTAATATGTTTAATATGAAAAAGGAAATTATGTATTTAGTTAATAGTTAAGTAAGGGTAATTAGGTAAATTCAATAGGTACCAACCAACCAACCAACCAACCAAACTTTTAATGTTTCGGCTTTAATATAATAGAATAGATAGATAGATAGTCAAATAATGAATTTGGATCTTTCTAAAACGTAATATGGATACCAAACCTAAAAATAAATTATCTAGTGGGTTAAAATCAATACAAAATTTTGTCCAAACCTAAATATGGATACCAAATCTTAGGTAAGGAATATCCACTAATTTATAATATATAGATTTCGTATTATTATTTTTCAAGCTTATTTATATATGTGAACGTGTAGACCCTTTTTTTTTTGCCTTAAAAAAACTGTTTAGACTTTTTTTGTATTATTTTGTTTTTTATTTTATTTTAATATCTGAGTCGACCGCTTCAACCTTTTCTATATTTTTCATCTATCTGACTTGACTTTTCTGCACAATTTCAAACCACATTGATTGTAGAGTTAAAATTATTATTTTTAAAAGATTTCTTTTGTGAATAAAATATATAACCATGTATACTATTTATACTATCTTCTATACTATATTATAAAAGACGAAACATTTAAAGTTTTGGTACGGTATAGTCAATATTATAAAAATCACTAAGCGGGTCTCCCTACCTTCTACTCTTCTAGCGATCAATCCGGGTCTAGGTGGTGATTAATCCGATTAATAAAATATTATTTTTTCTATAATTTAATTTTAATATTTATAAATATATTTTGTATAAGTAAAAATATAAATATTTTCATTTTATTATTAAAGATTATGAGTAAATTTACCCTTTCATGTGTAGGTTATATTTTTTAATAAAAAAAAAAATTTATTTTTAAAGTTTTATTCTTAATTTGACTGTTTTTTTTAAATGATCGATTAGTCCCCATTAAATTCGATTAATCGCCGCCTAAACGATTATTCCTGCTTAACTCATTAAACCGCCTAATACCGCCTAGGCGCCGTCTAATCAAAAAAATGCCTAATGACCGATTTTTGCAGATTTTAGACGTTTAGTGGTCGGATAGCGCCTAGGTACCGATTAATCGGCCGCCTAGACCGAATTTTACGGTACGGTACTTACCTTTTTTAATTGTTTTACTTTATTATCCTTAATTATTTACCTTAATTATAAAAAAACAAAATACATCTTTTTCTCAAAATATTACGCAGCTCTTCCCAACACGCCCTACATAATAACTAACCAATTCCTAACTTTTCTAACTAAAATTTTTTTTTTTACAAAAATATGGTTTTTTTTTCGCTAATTTACAAAAATATGGTTGTTTGAATTAATGAAATAAATTAATAATATTATAATTACTAATAACTAACTGAATATCTTTTACAGATAAAAGGTAATATCTTTCAAAAATACGATCATTCTAACTAATGAAATGAACTAATAATATTATAATTATTAATAACTAACTAATTACTTTTCCAGCTAAAAGGTAATATCTTCTTGGGCTTTTTTAAAACTACCTAAATCAATTATTGGGCTTTTAAATATATACTACCAACCTTTTTAAAATTATAAAACTACGAGCCTT